>CM046963.1:34873424-34880924 GCA_025698475.1 Gossypium anomalum | reverse complement strand
CCAAAAGGAAAAAAGTTCTCTAAGAGCTGTTTCCTGGATCCAAAAGAAAGTACTTGGGCTCTCCCAATAACTAAAAAGTGTATCATGCCGGAATCTAATCGGGGTTCATGGTGGTAGAGGAACTGGATCGAAAAAAGAGGGATTCTAGTTGTAAGATATCTAATGAAACCGTCGCTAGAATTGAGACATCATTCAAAGAGAAAGATATCAAATATCTGGAGTTTCTTTTTGTATATTATATGGATGATTCGATTCACAAGGACCATGATTGGGAATTGTTTAATCATCTTTCTCTGAGTAAGAGGCGAAATATAATCAACTTGAACTCGGGACAGCTATTTGAAATCTTAGTGAAAGACTGGATTTGTTATCTCATGTTTGCTTTTCGTGAAAAAGTACCAATTGAAGTGGAGGGTTTCTTCAAACAACAAGGAGCTGGGTCAACTATTCAATCAAATGATATTGAGCATGTTTCCCATCTCTTCTCGAGAGGCGAGTGGGCTATTTCTTTGCAAAATTATGCTTAATTTCATATGCGGCAATTCCGCCAAGATCTCTTTGTTAGTTGGGGGAAGAAGCCACACGAATCAGATTTTTTGATGAACATATCGACAGAGAATTGGATTTGGTTAGACAATGTATGGTTGGTAAACAGGGATCGATTTTTTATCAAGGTATGGAATGTACCGTCAAATACTCAATATGATTCCATAAGATCTAGTTTCATTCAAGTAACAGATTCTCACCAATTGAAAGGATCTTCTGATCAATCCAAAGATTGTTTCGATTCCATTAGTAATGAGGATTCAGAATATCACACATTGATCAATCAAAGAGAGATTCAACAACTAAAAGAAAGATCAATTCTTTGGGATCCTTCCTTTCTTGAAACGGAACGAACAGAGATTGAATCAGACCGATTCCCTAAGTGCCTTTCTGGATATTCCTCAATATCCCAGCTATTCACGGAATGTGAGAAGCGGATGAATAATCATCTACTTCTAGAAGAAATCGAAGAATTTCTTGGGAATCCTAAAAGATCCATTCATTCTTTTTTCTCTGATAGATGGTTAGAACTTCATCTGGGTTCGAACCTTATTGACTGGTCCACTAGAGATCAGAAATTGTTGAAAAAATAGCAAGATGTTTCTTTTGTCCCTTCCAGGATATTGAAAAATAAAGAAATAGTTAATATATTCAAGATAATTACGTATTTACAAAATACCGTCTCAATTCATCCTATTTCATCAGATTCGGGATGTGATATGGTTCCGAAGGATGAACTAGGCAGTTTTAATAAGATTTCATTCTTGAACAAAAATCCATTTTTTAATTTATTTCATCTATTCCATGACTAGAACAGGAGGGGATACACGTTACACCATGATTTTGAATCAGAAGAGAGATTTCAAGAAATGGCAGATCTATTCACTCTATCAATAACCGAGCCAGATCTGGTGTATTATAAGGGGTTTGCCTTTTCTATTAATTCCTATGGATTAGATCAAAAACAATTCTTGAATGAGGTATTTAACTCTAGGGATATATCGAAAAAGAAATATTTATTGGCTTTACTTCATATTTTTTATGAAGAAAATGAATCTTTTTATCGAAGGATCAGAAAAAAATGGGTTCGGATCTCCTGCGGGAATGATTTGGAAGATCCAAAACCAAAAATAGTGGTATTTGCTAGCAATAACATAATGGAGGCAGTCAATCAAGATAGATTGATCCAAAATCTGATTGAAATCCAATATAACACCTATAGGTACATAAGAAATGTATTGAATCGATTCATTAAAAAGAATCGATCCGATCGCAACTTCGAATATGGAATTCAAAGGGATCAAATAGGAAATGATACTCTGAATCATAGAACTATAATGAAATATATGATCAACCAAAATTTATCGAATTTGAAAAAGACCCAGAAGAAATGGTTCAATCCGCTTATTTTGATTTCTCGGACCGAGAGATCCATGAATCGGGATCCTAATGCATATAGATACAAATGGTCCAATAGAAGCAAGAATTTCTAGGAGCATTTGGAACATTTCGTTTCTAAGCAGAAGAGCTATTTTTAAGTGGTTTTCGGTCGATTACGTATTAATCAATATTCGATTGATTAGTTTAAGGTTATCGACAAAAAAGATTTGTCCAAGTCACTTCGTTTCATTTTGTCCAAGTTACTTCTCATTTTATCCAAGTTGCTTCTCTTTTTGTCTAACTCACTTCCTTTTTTCTTTGTGAGTTTCGAGAATATCCCTATTCATAGGTCTGAGATCCATATATATGAATTGAAAGGTCTAAATGATCAACTTTGCAATCAGTTGTTAGAATCAATAGGTCTTCAAATCGTTCATTTGAAAAAATTGAAACCTTTCTTATTGGATGATCATAATACTTCTCAAAAACCAAAATTCTTGATCAATGGAGGAACAATATCATCATTTTTGGTCAATAAGATACCAAAGTGGATGATTGACTCATTCCATACTAGAAATAATTGCAGGAAATCTTTTGATAACATGAATTCCTATTTCTCAATGATATCCCACGATCAAGACAATTGGCTGAATCCCGTGAAACCATTTCATAGAAGTTCATTGATATCTTCTTTTTATAAAAAGAATCAACTTTGATTCTTGAATAATCCACATCACTTCTATTTCTATTGTGACAAAAGATTCCCTTTTTATGTGGAAAAGGCCCGTATCAATAATTATGATTTTACGTATGGACAATTCCTCAATATCTTGTTCATTCGCAACAAAATATTTTCTTTGTGCGGTGGTGAAAAAAAAAACATGTTTTTTTTTGGGGAGAGATACTATTTCACCTTCACCAATCGAGTCACAGGTGTCTAACATATTCATATCTAATGATTTTCCACAAAGTGGTGATGAAAGGTATAACTTGTACAAATCTTTCCAGTTTGCAATTCGATCCGATCCATTAGTTCGTAGAGCTATTTACTTGATTGCAGACATTTCTGGAGCACCTCTAACAGAGGGAAAAATAGTCAATTTTGAAAGAACTTATTGTCAACCACTTTCAGATATGAATCCATCTGATTCAGAAGAGAATAACTTGCATCAATATCTCAATTTCAATTCAAACATGGGTTTGATTCACACTCCATGTTCTGAGAAATATTTACCTTCCAAAAAGTGGAAAAAATAGAGCCTTTGTCTAAAGAAATGCGTTGAGAAAGGGTGGATGTATAGAACCTTTCAACGAGATAGTGCTTTTTCAACTCTCTCAAAACAGAATCTATTCCAAACATATATGCCATGGTTCCTTACTTCAACAAGGTACAAATATCTAAATTTGATACTTTTAGATGCTTTTTCAAACCTATTGTCGATACTAAGTAGCAGTAAAAAAATTGTATCCATTTTGCATGATATTATGCATGGATCAGATATATCATGGTGAATTCTTCAGAAAAAATTGTGTCTTCCACAATGGAATATGGTAAGTGAGATTTTGAGTAAGTGTTTACATAATTTTCTTTTGTCCGAAGAAATGATTCATCGAAATAATGAGTCACCATTGATATCAACACATCTGAGATCGCCAAATGTTCAAAATTTCCTTCTTCTTGTTGCTGGATATCTCGTTCATACACATCTTTTATTTACTTCCTAAGCGTATAGTGAGTTACAGACAGAGTTCGAAAAGGTCAAATCTTTGATGATTCCATCATACATGATTGATTTTGAAAACTTCTAGATAGGTATCCTACATCTAAACTGAATTCTTTCTATTTAAAGAATCTCTTTCTAGTTGCTCTGGAACAATTAGGAGATTCTCTAGAAGAAATATGAGGTTCTGCTTTTGGCGGCAACATGCTATGGGGTGGTGGTCCCGCTTATGGAGTCAAATCAATACGTTTTAAGAAGAAATATATGAATATAAATCTCATCGATATCATCGATCTCATAAGTATAATACCAAATCCCATCAATCGAATCATTTTTTTGAGAAATACGAGACATCTAAGTCATACAAGTAAAGAGATATATTCATTGATAAGAAAAAGAAAAAACGTGAGCGGTGATTGGATTGATGAGAAAATAGAATCTTGGGTCACAGACAGTGATTCGATTGATGATAAAGAAAGAGAATTCTTGGTTCAGTTCTCTACCTTAACGACAGAAAAAAGGATTGATCAAATTCTATTGAGTCTTGCTTATAGTGTTAAAGAATGACTCTAGTTATCAAATGATTGAATAACCGGGACCAATTTACTTAATATACTTAGTTGAAATTCATAAAAAGTATCTAATGAATTATGAGTTCAATACATCCTGTTTAGCAGAAAGGCGGATATTCCTTTCTCATTATCAAACAATCACTTATTCACAAACTTCGTGTGGGGCTAATAGTTTTCATTTCCTGTCTCGTGGAAAACCCTTTTCACTCCGCTTAGCCTTATCTCCCTCTAGGGGTATTTTAGTGATAGGTTCTATAGGAACCGGACAATCCTATTTGTTCAAATACCTAGCGACAAACTCCTATGTTCCTTTCATTACAGTATTTCTGAACAAGTTCCTGGATAACAAGCTTAAAGGTTTTCTTATTGATGATATCGATATTGATGATAGTGACGATATTGATGCTAGTGACGCTATTGATCGTGACCATGATACGGAGCTGGAACTTCTAACTATGATGAATGTGTTAACTATGGATATGATGTCGGAAATAGACCGATTTTATATCACCCATCAATTTGAACTAGAAAAAGTAATGTCTCCTTGCATAATATGGATTCCAAACATTCATGATCTGGATGTGAATGAGGCGAATTACTTATCCCTTGGTCAATTAGTGAACTATCTCTCTAAAGATTGTGAAAGATGTTCCATTAGAAATATTCTTGTTATTGCTTTGACTCATATTCCCCAAAAAGTGGATCCCACTCTAATAGCCCCGAATAAATCAAATACATGTACTAAGATACGAAAGCTTCTTATTCCACAACAACGAAAGCACTTTTTCACTCTTTCATATACTAGGGGATTTCACTTAGAAAAGAAAATGTTCCATACTAATGTATTCGGGTCCATAACTGTGGGTTCCAATGCATGAGATCTTGTAGCACTTCCCAATGAGGCCCTATCGATTAGTATTACACAGAAGAAAGCAATTATAGACACTAATGCAATTAGATCTGCTCTTCATAAACAAACTTGGGATTTGCAATCCTAGGTAAGATCGATTCAGGATCATGGGATCCTTTTCTATCAGATGGGAAGGGCTGTTGTACAAAATGTACTTCTAAGTAATTCCCCCTTAGATCCTATATCTGTCTGTATGAAAAAGAAATCATGTAACAAAGGGGATTCTTATTTGTACAAATGGTACTTTGAGCTTGGAACGAGTATGAAGAAATTAACGATACTTCTTTATCTTTTGAGTTGTTCTGCTGGATCAGTCGCTCAAGAGCTTTGGTCTCTACCCGAACTTGATGAAAAAAATGGGATTACTTCTTATAGGTTCGTTGAGAATTATTCTGATCTAGTTCATGGCCTATTAGAAATAGAAGGCGCTCTGGTGGAATCCTCACAGACAGAAAAAGATTGTGGTCAGTTTGATAATGATCGAGTGACATTGCTTCTTCGGTCTAAGGTGGGGAATCCCTTATATATGATGCAAAATGGATCTTGTTCTATCGTTGATCAGAGAAATCTCTATGAAAAATACAAATCAGAGTTTGAAAAAGGGGAAAGAGAAGGAGTACTCGATCCGAAACAGATAGAGGAGGATTTAGTCAATCACATAGTTTGGGCTCCTAGGATATGGTACCCTTGGGGCATTCTATTTGATTATATCAAAAGCCCAAATGAATTGGGATTCCCCTATTGGGCCGGGTCATTTCGAGGCAAGCGGATCATTTATGATGAAAAGGATGAACTTCAAGAGAATGATTTGTCATTCTTGCAGAGTGGAACCATGTAGCACCAGGCACGAGATAGATCTTCCAAAGAACAAGGCTTTTTCCAAATAAGCCAATTCATTTGGAATCCTACTGATCCACTCTTTTTCCTATTCAAAGATTAGCCCTTTGTTTTTGTGTTTTCACACCGAGAATTCTTTGCAGATGAAGAGATGTTAAAGGGTCTTCTTACTTCCCAAACAGATCCTCCTACATCTATATATAAATGCTGGTTTATTAAGAATACGCAAGAAAAGCACTTCGAATTATTGATTCATCGCCAAAGATGGCTTAGACCCAATAGTTCATTATCTAATGGATTTTTCCGTTCTAATACTCCATCCGAGAGTTATCAGTATTTATCAAATCTATTCCTATCTAACAGAAGACTATTGGATCAAATGACAAAGACATTGTTGAGAAAAAGATAGCTTTTCCTAGATGAAATGAGAATTTGATTCATGTAAGAGGAGAAAGGTTTCCCATTACTTAGCCGGAAAGATATGTGGTCATGAAATATGGATTAAATGGAATGGAATTGACTGGGTGGTAGAGTTGTGGAAACATCTATTTCTTCCATATTTTGGACCTTAGCTCCATGAAACAATATGCTACTGCTAAAACATGGAAGAATTGAAATCTTAGATCAAAACACTATGTATGGATGGTATGAACTGCCTAAACAAGAATTCTTGAACAGCGAACAACCAGAGCTATTACTCACTACATCAAAAAATTTCCATTAATGAAAGATGTAAATCCATTGGAAAATAAAAAATACGCATGTCAGATGAAATGGTTGTTGCTACCTGCTCCAATAACGAATCGTTGGTTTAACTAAATAACTAAATAAAATAGATATAGCTTTCTCTTCGTCTCAGGTCGATGGATCTTCTCAACTGGAGGATCCCCTATATGGATAATATATGGATAATACACATTCCAGTTGGCTGAGCCTAATTCTATTCTAATTGTTTTGTTCTGAAGTAAAGATATCCACGGGGTGGTTCGCCCTATTCAGATATTCATGATCGAGAAGTACTACATTCTCTTTCAGATAGGTCCTGAAAGGAGAAGGAAAGCTGGAATGCCACCAGGTGTCTATTATTGAATTCACTTGACCTGATAGTACCCATTTTTGGAAGGTCCAGTGCCAATGTCACAGAATGGGCAAGTCGCCAATCACTAAAACGGACTATGTAATGTACTTTATCTGCTGGGTTACCGGGGGCATTTTACCAGAGGTTTATATTGTATCAATCTACCCTTGTGTGCGTGATTCCTGGTGAAGCATATACTCGGGGTGGGTGCAGGGTGAATGATTTTCAAGCGGACTCCCCATTCATTAGATAGAGAAGATCCCCAAGATCTCGTGATCCACTACCGAACTTATTCCAATTCAATGAGCATTCTCAATATTATGCCTTGAAGAGGACTCGAACCTCCATGCTCTTTAGCACGAGATTTTGAGTCTCGCGTGTCTACAATTTCACCACTAAGGCATCTTGAAAGTGAACCGTATTCCATGAATATGATATCTATCTAGTGTGATGTAT